>PJEM01000030.1:562849-609940 GCA_004023845.1 Helogale parvula | reverse complement strand
AGAGAGGAAGGCGGAAAGAGAGCGGGGATGAGTGAGGGACACAGATCAAGGGAGACGACTGAAAACTGGAGACGAACCATGGACTGAAGGGGGAGGGGGGAAGGGGGGATGGTCATGGTGGGGGGCACTTGGGGGGAGAAGCACTGGGTGTTATATGGAAACTAATTTGACAATAAACTATTTAAAAAAATAAAATAAAAATAAAAATACTTAAAATAAGAATTTAAGTCAAACAATAAAACTTTGCATAGAATAGTAAAAAAAAATCACCTGTTAGAATGCTTATCATCAAAAGAAATATTAAGTGTTGGTGAGAATGTGGAGAAAAGGGAAACTTTGTTCACTATTGGTGGGAATGTAAATTGGAACCATCACTATGGAAAACTGTACAGAAACCCCTTAAAAATCAAAAATAAAACTACCTTATGATCCAGCAATCCCACTTATGGAATATATAGCCAAAAGAAATGAAAAGAAAATCTTGAAGAAGTATCTGCACTCCCACATTCATTGCAGAATTATTCAAAATAATGAAGATATAGAAAGAAGCTAAGTGTCTGTCAGGGGGTGAATGGATAAAGCAGATGTGAGATATATATATGCACATACACACACACACAATGGGAACAAAACCCTGCCATTTGCAACACGGATGGGCTTTAAGGGTATTATGCTACGTGAAATAAGTCAGACAGAGGGGCACCTGGGTGGCTCAGTTAGCTGAGCATCCGGCTTCAGCTCAGGTCATGATCTTGTGGTTCGTGGGTTGGAGACCTGCGTCAGGCTCTGTGCTGACAACTCAAGAGTGTGGAGCCTGTCTTCAGATATTGTGTTTCCCTCTCTCTCTGACCCTCCCTTGCTCACATTGTCTCTCTCTCTAAAAATAAATTTTAAAAAATTTAAAAATTAAAAAAAAAGAAATAACTCAAAGAAAGATAAACACTAAATGAAATGACTTAGATGTGGAATCCATACAAGCCAACTCCTAGAAACAGAGGAGAATGATGGTTACCAGAGTCTGGGGTGGGGATGGGGGATGGCAAGATGTCAGTAAAAGGATACAAATTTCTAGTCATAAGATGAATAAGTGCTGTAGCTCTCATGTACATGGTTATAATTACTATTACTATGTTATTAATTTGAAAGATGCTAAGATAATAGATCTTAACCCTTTCCACCACAAAGAAATAGTAAGTAATTATGTGACATGATGGAAGTGTTAGCTAACCTTACTGTGGTAATCATTTTGCCATATATGAGTGTATCAAACCAACACTTTGTACACCTTAAATCACACACATATGTCAAATATATCCATATATGAGTGTATCAAACCAACACTTTGTACACCTTAAATCACACACATATGTCAAATATATTTTAACAAAACTGGGGGAAAGAATATAATGGTTTAGCTTGACTTTTAGGTTAACTATAATATATTTAAATCAATAAATTAAAAGATCTAGCCTGAATGCTATGAAAGGCTGTGGATGAAGAGTATATTGCAAAAGGAAGTCACTATTTTGAGCATCAGATGAGAAATGAAATACAAACCACAAAATTCTATTATGATTTGCAATAAAGGTAAAATATATAACCCATGTCCTTCCAGAAAAATTATCTAAAGCTTAAACTGTTTCAATGCCAGCACAATCACACATATATTTTCTTGGATAAATCACAAACTGATTTAATGGTTAACTTTATACATAGCGTGGGTTCACGTGCTTTAAATTTAAGACTACGGACAGCTTCAGCAGCTCACTTAGCTTACAAATTTTGATCAGTCTTTGCCCAGACCTCATTAACAAGAATGTGTACTGAAATCACCATTACTAACCTTAGCTCCCCAAACTCTGGATCATCCTTAACTTTCCCTCTGTAAGTTTACTCAGCAAGTTTAATAAATCCAGCCTTATGTGATCCACAAGTTTCCCTTGGTATGGGGGCTTGATAGCTGTTTCACAGTAATATCAAAATTATAAATAAATTTATACCAATGATTTGTGATTTTTCCCTTGCATTTTAAATTCAGTCAACCTTCTTGCATGAATAGACTCAGGCTGCTATAACAAAATACCACAGATTGAAGGGGGTGCTTAAGCAACAGATACTTTTTTCCTCATAGTTCTAGAGGCTAAAATTCTGAAATTAGCTTGCCAGCATAGTGGAGTTCTAGTGAGAACTCTCTTCCTGATTTAGAGTTTTCACATGGTGGTGAGAGATAGATTTCTCCTCTCTCTCCTTATAAGAAGACTAATCCTCTCAAATCAGGGCCCACCTATAGGAACTCATTTAACTTTACTTTTTTACTCCAAATACAGTCTCATTTTAAATAAGGGCTTTGCCATATGAATTTGGGTAGATACATTCAGTCCATTACATTCTGTCCCTGCCCCTGAAAATCCATGCCCTTCTCTGATGTACGACATATTCAATCCATCCCAACAGCTCCAAAAGTTTTAAGTCCATCTAACATCAACTCAAAAGCCTACAGCCAAAGTCTCATCTATTATCTATATATGGTAAGAATGAGACTTGAGGTACAGTTTATCATGAGGCAAAGTTCCTCTCCAGCTGAGAACCTGTGAAACCAGGACAGGCCACGACAGACATTCCCATTCCAAATGAAAGCAATTAAAAAGTAAGGGGTGACAGGTCTCAAGTAACTCTAAACTTGGGGCAAACTCCACTAAGTCCTAAGGCCTGTCATGCAGCATATTTACTGTGCTTTCCAGGGCCCCTGGGATGGCGGCCTTACCCCTGTGGTTCTGTGGGAAGGACTTGCACCTCACTCAGTGGGACAGCCCGCCCTGAGGAATGGGCCTAGTTCTTGCCTCTGAGAAACTGGTGTGGCTTGATCTAAAGATTTTCTTTGGAATTAGTGGAAAGCATTAGACAAAGGAAATACCTTCAGGTTTAATAAATCTTACATTAGGAAAAGTGGCCTAAATACATGCTCTTCAAATTATAAATATTAAGATATATTTAACATGTCTGAAATTAAACTGATCAAGGTTTGTGAGATTTTTTTGTTTTCTTTTGCTTTGTTTTTTTACAAGTACTCTAATCAATTTATTTTTTTAAATGTCTTTTATCTTATTTTGAGAGAGAGAGAGAGAAAGAGACTGAGCAGGGGAGGGGCAGAGAGAGAGACACACACAGAATTTGAAGCAGGTTCCAGGCTCTGAGCTAGTTGTTAACACAGAGTCCAATGCTGGGCTCAAACCCACGAACTGTGAGATCATGACCAGAGCTGAAGCCGAATGCTTAACCGACTGAGCCACCCAGGCGCCCCTAATCAATTCATTTTGTGTATTCAGCTAAACCATCTATGAATAGCTTTTTGGTTATGGAATACAGACTGAAAAAAATATTCCTCATAATGGGCTGACTGATTTCCTTTACCTTAAACTACTTCTATGGACTCATCACAAAAATTATCAAATAAAAAATAAATCCTACACTGAATATATTGGTTACTGCTCTAATATATTTACTGTCATAAATATGGCCCTACCAATTTTCTGTCACTGTTAACTTTGATGACTAATTCTTTTTTCTTTTTTGTACATTTTTTCCCAGTCAGCATCTTCCTAAAATACAAATGGGTGAGTGTTATCTCCTGGAGGAAAATTAGTGAATGATCATTTTATCATTTAAACAGAGAAGAATAGCAGGATAGAGACATGCCATTCAAAATAAAATTGCAATATAAAAATACATATTTATTTCTAGTACTGATAGTCCACCAGGATCCTCTGTCATTGGCAGAAGACTTTAAAACTACTTTAGAACTACTTTTGTGATGGCAGACTGCAAAGTGAAAGAGAGTAATAAAATTTTTTTACAGTTTTATTTTATTTTTGAGAGAGAGAAAGTCAGAATGAGCAGGGGAGGGTCAGAGAGAGAGGGAGACACAGAATCTGAAGACAGACTCCAGGCTCTGAGCTGGCAGCACAGAGCCCAATGTGGGGATCGAACCCATGAACCGTGAGATCATGACCTGAGCTGAAGTCAGATGCTCAACCGACTGAGCCACCCAGGTGCCCCAGTAATATATTTTTAAGGGAGGTCATGTAATATTTTGGTGTTGGAGACAGACCTGATTTTGAATTTCGCTTCTGTCAGTATTAGCTGTGTGATCTTGGGAAAATGACAAAAACCCTTTGAGTACTTTAAAACAGAAGTGTTGGGCCTAGTAGTTTTCTTTTACTTTGCATTCTAGTGTCCATTTATCCATTCTTTGATAAATATACTTCATATTCCTGTCAATTTATCACCTCCCGCCCTGCCCCATTCCCCACTTACTCTACATGATTCCAATTGATCTGATATCATTCCATTCTGGGAGATCCTGATTAGCTTAAATCAGTAACATATTCCATCCTACTGGTTATAGTGATTAGTTCAGGATGGGTACACAGCTCATCTGGAAAGACATTTGCTCAGACTTCTTAGAATGAAGGCTTCATACAACTCCATATAGTTTTATCTGTAATTACAATTATCTTGTACCCAAGAAGGGAGAATCTAAAATTACTCAAAGCCACTACCAGAAGCCTATTTACATACTATGGAGCCAGGAGACTTATCCTTGCCCAAATGGACCCAGAATTAAGTTAAGCCATAACCTCTTGTTGCTTAAGTCAATTTTATTTGACTGTTCTATCAACTGCAAACAAAGGATTTATGACTAATTAGTCCCTTAAAGTTATTGTGAGGAATACATGAGGTGATATAAGTAAAGCACTTAATAGTACTTGGCATCTAGTACTTTCTCAATACACATCTAAGGATGAATGGCATGTAAACAAACAGTTTAAACAACAATAGTTTCATTGATTCCTACTGGCAGTAATTCTTCTCCAGCATGCATTTAATTTTAATTCTAATAAGTACTTATTCAATTATTCATTAACTCAACCAATATTACGGAATTTATTATGAACAGGCATTTTGCCCAGAACCATTGGTTAACATGAGAAATATAATAATAGTTACTTCAGGACTGCCACTGAAGAAAGGAAGGAAGGAAGGAAGGAAGGAAGGAAGGGAGGGAGGGAGGGAGGGAAACAGTTCTTTAGCAAATTCAATTACCTGTAATCTCCCAGAGACAAGCATTTATAGAATCATATAAACAGTGTATGATTATGTGCCAAATCATGTGATACCTTGGCAAATAGTACCATAGATGATCCACTAAGGAAAAAGAATAGTACATTGTAAGCTGAAATACGCACTTGAGAAAAATGCCTGCACGTTAAATTTTATTAACTAACATATTAAAGACTAAGTATGTGATAAAATAATGTCTAATAGCCCAAATATACATTCTCTATTCTCTTACTTTCAGTGCTTATTTTGTTTTGTGATATTTGTAAGTTATTTCTTTCTTTAAATTCCCTTAGTTATTTCTTTTCTTAAATTCTTTTGGGTTGTTAGTCTTGTTTAAATATACCAAAGCCATGTGATACTAGGGGTTCTGGAGCTCAGTACTATCAGTAAACAGTATTAAAACAAGACTTTTCAGGTATTTCTAATAATGACAAATTCTGGAAAGAATTCAAGAAAGGTTTAGGCAGAGGATCAAAGAATTTCAGTGACAGAAGAGAGACGTTGGAGGCCATATATTCAGTTCTGTATTCAAGTTATTTACAATGAAGTTCACAAAATAACAGAGTTATAAAAACAATTTTTGTAATATGTAAAGAGGAAAAACTAAGATTAGATATGAAAATTAGAGTTACAGAAGGATGTTTTTTAAACAGAGAAAGTGATATGCAATTTTATTTTAAATGACATGAGATATCCTCTATAAGAATCTGATAACTTAGCTGTTATTATCTAAGGGCAAAAATGGAATTCAAAAAAATCACAACTTCTTCCTTGCTTTTATTTTAAAATGCTCCCAACTATTAAAAGGTTATGATAGTGCTTCATGAAAGAATGTGCTTGGGTCCTTGTGCTGGAGGCAGCTGTAGAATGTATACGCATAACATAAGTCATGCTGTCACTGGGAAATGAGAGACTGTAGAGAGGGCGGTTGTCTGAGGTCACGGAAAACCTGAGGAGATGT
This sequence comes from Helogale parvula, assembly GCA_004023845.1. Lineage (NCBI taxonomy): Eukaryota > Metazoa > Chordata > Mammalia > Carnivora > Herpestidae > Helogale > Helogale parvula. The sequence continues at coordinate 603,858 of PJEM01000030.1, read as the reverse complement.
ACTTAGAGGCACTTCTGTGAGTATGAATTGTTCTCAGCGGGAGGAGGCAAGTGAGTGTGAGTCCATCCGTCTGCTTCTTAGGACTCTGCCCATTTTTTGTTTTTCTGTTCTGCTTTGTTTTGTTTTGGCTCTAGGTCTCATGCTTCAGGAGCTCAGGATAGAAGTCTTATAGAGACAATAATTTCTTGCTCTTTTCAGCATCTTAGGTTCAAAGGAGATACCCTCTTTTCTCCTTTGTGGAAATACCTGTTAGTTGATTTTTACCTTCTTTCTTGATAAGTTTGTTTACTTCAACACTTTTATTTAAGTATGCTGTAATTTTTCATATTTTGCAGAACTTTTTGTTACAATTTGCTTGTCAAAATATGAAAGAGCGGGGGACTTCCAGAGAAGATGGCAGAGTAGGAAGATGCTAAGCTCACTCGTCCCACAGACACACCTAGATAAGACCCACATTGGTGTAAATAATCTGGAGAAAATAACTCAAAGACTGGCAGAGCAGACTCTCCATAGCTAAACATAAAGAAGAGGCCACAGTGAAAATGATAGGAAGGGAAGAAACAATGGTTAGGAAACCAATTGGCCTACAAAACCGTGGGTGGGAGGGAGACGTCTCACAAGCCTGGAAGAGAGGAAAGGGCAGACCCCACACCAGGCACCACAGGCATGAGGTGCCTGCAATAGGAAGATAAATCCCCATAATATTTGGCTTGGAAAACCACAGGAGCTTAACTTTGTGAGTTCTTATACTAAGTGGGGCTTGACACCTGGAACTTTAAAAATTAGGGGGCTCAGCTCTGGGAGAGCTGCTGGGCAGTCAGAAACTGAGTTCCCACCCTTAAAGAGATAGTACAGAAAACAAACACACTGAGATACAGCATAGAAGCAACAGTTTGTAAAAGACCTGGGGAATACAGGAAGGAGATTTATTTACTAATCTCCAAACATGCCCAGGATGGGCAGGGATCTTTAGGAGACTTCATCAAAACAAAAGAATTGGCGGATGATATTTCCCTCCTGCACTCCAAGGCTAGATACAGGGACACCTGCAGGAAACAGTGCCAATACTTTCCACCCATCTTGCTAACAGGAAGCCGCCATCCCTGCATTCTCCTGCAGACCTGCCTCCTCTAACTCTGTCTCTGCAGTTTTCCGAAGTTTTCCAGGTCCCTACCCACAGCAGGCCAGGGCAAAACTTCAACCCAGTGGGCCTATACTTGTGTTCTCTTGGAGACCAGCCCTATCAACCCACCTTGAGCAGGAGTCCATTCAAAGTACCACAAGCTTTGCATTATCCAAGCAGGCTTAATTGTTAAGGCCCAGCTCTCCTATACCAAAGTGACCCTTGCCTTGGGGAGAGGAGGAGGTAATTACACATACCAGCTCTACTATTGCCCCAGCAGCAGGCTAGAGGCAGACATCTGGTTTGACTGCAAGCTCCACTCACACATAAAAGCGTCTCAGGAAACAACACAGGGAGGACACCCTGCATCTCAGTGCAAACACTGTTCTGGCATTTTAATTGCCTAGTCTGACCCAACTTAAGCTCAACGCAACCCCAGGCTGGCCAAGTAACAACACAGGGACCAAGCCCTGCCTACAATAGGCAAAGAAAGTTGTTGCAGATTACTGGACTGAAGGCAAACACAGGTCAACCACAACAGTAGGGCAGGCACGTGTAGCACACATAGGAGAAACTGCAGAAGTGCTAGGTTCTAGTGAACAAGGGACACTACACTGCAGGGCACCACAGGACCTCTTTTCATTAGGTTACTACTTCCTTCCTTCCTTTTTCCTTCCCTCCTTCCTGCCTGCTTCCTTTCTTTCTCTCTCTCTTTCTTTCTTTCTTTTCTTTCTTTCTTTTTCTTTCTTTCTTTCTTTCTTTTCTTTCTTTCTTTCTTTCTCTCTCTCTCTCTCTCTCTCTCTCTCTCTCTCTCTCTTTCTTTCTCTCTCTCTCTCTCTCTCTCTCTTTCTCTCTCTCTCTTTCCTGCCTTCCTGCTTCCTGCCTGCCTTCTTTCTTTCTTTCAAGAGAGAGCACAAGCAGAGGGATGGGCAGAGAGTGGAGAGAGAATCATAATCAGGGTACATGCTGTAAGTGTGAGTCCAACAACAGGCCTGATCTCCCAAACCACAAGATCATGACTGAGCTCATATCAAGAGTCAGATGCTTAACTGACTGAGACACCCATGAACCCCAGGTCACTACTTGAAAGGCAGGAGGAATAGCTCACTTTCCTAAAATGTAGAAATAGAAACAGAGAATTAGGAAAAATTAAGAGACAGAAGAACATGTTCCAAATGAAAGTACAGGACAACATCATAGCAAGAGAGCTAAACAAGAAAACATAAAAAAAAAAATCAGAGAGAAGACTCAATAAATGGTATTAAAAACACACACACACACACACGCACACACACACACACACACACACACACACACACACACACCTCACCAAGGGTAATAAATAATAGTCTAGAGGAAGAAGAAGAATGAACAGTGACTTGGAGAAAAGAGTAAGAGAAAGCAACAAAGCTGAACAGATGAGAGAAAAAATATTAATAAGAAATGATAATAGATTAAGGTAACTCAGTGACACTCAGTGCGTTATAGGGATCCCAGAAGGAGAAGAGAGAAAATTTATTTGAAGAAATAATAGCTGGAAATTTCTTGAATCTGGGGAAGGAAATAGAAATCAAGATCTAGGAGGCACAAAAAGTCCCCAACAAAATCAACACAAAATGGTCCACATTGAGACATATGGTAATTAAAATGGCAAAATAGTGACAAAGAAAGAATTTTAAAAGCAACAAGAGAAAATAATACAGTTACATACAAGTGAAATGCGATAAAGTTTTCAGCTGGTTTTTCAACAGAAACTTTGCAGGGCAGAAGACAGTGGCAGGATACAGTCAAAGTGTGAAAGAAAAAAAAATCTCCAGCCAAGAATATTCTTTTTTTAAAACATTTTTTAATGTTTTTTTATTTATTTTTGAGAGACAGCTAGAGACAGCCCGAGCAGGGGAGGGTCAGAGAGAGAGGGAGACACAGAATTGGAAGCAGCTCCAGGCTCTGAGCTAGCTGTCAGCACAGAGCCTGATGCGGGGCTCAAACCCACAAACCGTAAGATCATGACCTGAGCTGAAGCCAGAAGCCGGACGCTTAACTGACTGAGCCACCCAGGCGCCCCCCAGCCAACAGTATTCTATCCAGCAAGGCTATAATTCAGAATACAAGGAGAGATAGTTTCCCAAATAAACAAAATCTAAAGGAATTCATCATCACTAAACCAGCCCTAGAAGAAAAGGTAAAAAACAAAACAAAACAAAACAAGAACAAAACAAAACAAAACCTCCTTGAGTGGAAGGGAGAAAACATAGGAATAAGAAAAGTAGAAAGCACAAAAGCAGTAAAAATAAATAGATCTATAAAAGTGAGTCAAGGGACTCACAAAGTAAAATGATGCTTAGGATGCTATATATCTCAAACATGGGGGGATAGCAGTAAAAAATGGGTTCAAACGTAAGTGGTCATCAAGTTAATATAGACTGCTATATGCAGAAGATGTTATATACAAGCCTAATTAAAACAATAAGCATGCAAAAACCAAAGAGCGTGGAATTCAAGTATGTCACTAAAGAAAGCAAACTAATTGAGAGAAAAGAGAGCAAGCAAGCAAGAAACAGAAGAACTTCAAAAACAACCATAAAACAAGAAACAAAATGGCAATAAGTACATATCAATCAATGATTTCTTTGAATATAAATGGACTAAACAGTCCAATGAAAACATATAGGGTGATGGAATGGATAAAAAAGCAAGACCTATCTATATGTTACCTACAAGAGATTAAATCAGATCTAAAGACACATATAGATTGCAAGTGTAGGGACAGAGAAGCATTTACTATGAAAATGAATGTAAAAAGAAAGCCGGGGTAGCAATACTTATATCAGACAAAATAGGCTTGAAAAAGACTATAGCAAGAGACAAAGAAGGGCACTATATGATCATAATCATAATCATATACAAAGAGGATCTTGTAACAAGAATATATACAATTGTAAATATTTATGCACCCAGCACAAAGGCATCCAGATACATAAAGTAGCTAATAACAAACAGATAGAAAGTAATTGATAGTAACACAATAATACTAGGGCATGAAAATGGAGAAATAACAACTGATACCACAGAAATACAAAGTATTATAAGAGAATATTATAAAATATATATATGCTAACAAACTGAACAACCTATAATAAATGGATAAATTCTTGGAAACATATAACTTCCCAAAACAGAATTGGGAAGAAGAAATAGAAATTTTGAACAGACCAATCATCTGCAATGAAATTAAAACTCTAATAAAAAAAAAAAACAACAACCCTGAACAAAAAAAAAAATGTCTTGGGCCAGATGGCATCACAGGGGATTTCTACCCAACATTTAAAGAAAATTGGGGTGCCTGGGTGGCTCAGTCTGTTAAATGTTCAACTTCGGCTGAGGTCATGATCTCACAGTTTGTGGGTTCAGGCCCCACATTGGGCTCTGTGCCGACAGCTGGCTCAGAGCCTGGAACCTGTCTTCAGATTCTGTGTCTCCCTCTCTCTCTGACCCTCCCCTGCTCACGATCTCTCTCTCTCTCTTGAAAATAAACAAAACACATTAAAAAAATTAAAGAAGACTTAATACCCATTTTTCTCAAACTATTCCAAAAATAGATGAGGAAGGAACGCTACCAAACTCATTCTATGAGGCCAGCATTACCCTGATTCCAAAACCAGATAAAGACATGGAAAAAAAGTGTGTGTGTGTGTGTGTGTGTGTGTGTGTGTGTGTGTGTATGTGTGCGTGAGAGAGAGAGAGAGAGAGAGAGAGAGAGAGAGAGAGAAAGGGTGGTAGAACTACAGTTCAATATCACTGATGAACATATATACAAAAGTCCTCAACAAAGTATTAGCAAACTAAATCCAACAATACATTTAAAAATATCATCACAATCAATTGGTATTTGTTCCTGGGATGCAAGAGGGGTTCAATACTCAAAAATCAATAAATGAGATACATCACATCAACAAGAAAATGGCTTAAAAAATTCAACCATTTCAATAGATCCAGAAACAGCATTTGACAAAGTACAATTATCCATTTGTGATAAGAACCCTGAACAAAGTAGAGATAGAGGGAACATATGTCAACATAACAAAAGCCATATATGAAAAACCATATATTAAAAATGTATAATGTATAATGAAAACTTTTCCCCTAAGGTCAGGAACAAGACAAGAATGTCTACTCTCACTGCTTTTATTCAACATGGTACTGGAAATCTCAGCCAGCAATCACAGAAGAAAAAGAAATAACAGGTATCGAAGACAAATAAGAATTAAAATTTTCACTATTTGCAGATGACATTTCTATATATAGAAAATGCCAAAGGCTCCACCAAAAACTACTAGAACTAATATATGAATTCAGTGAGGTAGCAGGTTACAAAACAAATATATAGAAATTAGTTGCATTTCTTTACACTAATAATGAAGTAACAGAAAGAGAAAATAAAAAAATCTCATAATTGCAACAAAAATAATAATATACCTAGGAATAAACTTAATGGAGGATGTGAAAGATCTATATTCTGAAAACTATAAAATACTGATGAAAGAAATTGAAGATGACACAAACAAACGGAAAGATATACCATGTTCATAGATTGGGGAAACAAATATTGTTAAAATGTCTACATTACTGAAAGCAACCTATAGGTTTAATGCAATACCTATCAAAATCCCATTAGCATTTGTCACAGAAATAGAATAAATCATTCTAAAATTTGTATGAAACCACAAAAGAACCCAAATAACCAAAGCAATCTTGAGAAAGATTTTATATATATATGTAAATATATATAAAATAAAATAAAAAATAAATATATATAAAAAATATATATACACATATATATATAAAGAAATTACACACTTTATAACATATAAATAACATACACTTAGCAACAACAATGACAATTAAAAAATGGTCAGAAGACATGAACAGACATCTCTCCAAGGAAGATACACAGATGGCCAACAGTTACATTGAAAGATGCTCAACATCACTCATCATCAAAGAAATGTAAGTCAAAACCATGATGAGATATCACCACACACCTGTCATAAAGGCCAAGATAAAATACACAAGAAACAAGTGCTGGCAATGATATGGAGAAAATGGGACCCACTGGTGTGTATGCAAACTGGCACGGTCACTGTGGAAAAGAGTAGGGAGGTCCCTCAAAGAGTTAAAAATAGAATGCCATATCATTTAGTAATTCTGCTGCTGAGTGTTTACCCAAAGAATGTGAAAACTCTAATGTGAAAAGATATTTGCACACCTATTGCAACATTATTTATAATAACCAAGATACAGAAACAACCCAAAGTTCATTGATAGATGAATGAAGACACACACACACACACACACACACACACACACACACACACACACACACACACTGGAGTATTACTAAGCCATGAAAAAGAATGAAATCTTGCCATTTGCAACAACATGGTTGGATGTAGAGGGCATAATGGTAAGAGAAAGACAAATACCATAGGATTTCACTACTATGCAGAATTTAAGAAACAAAAGAAATGAATAAAGGAAATGAGACAAAAGGGAAAAAAGGAAAAAAGAAAGTAAACAAACAAACAAAAACCAGACTGTTTAATATAGAGAACAAACTGGTGGTTATAGGGTGGGGAGAGGGTGCATGGATGGGTGAAATAGGTGGTGGGGGGTGAGGAGACACTGTGATGAGCAGTGAGGAATGTGTAGAACTGTGACCTGAAACTAATATGGCACTATTTGTTAACTCTACCAGAATTTTTTTAAAAATTAATTTAAAAAATAATAATAAAAGAAGAAAATATGAAAGAGGAAGTACCAGCCATCTTCCTCCCACTTTGACATTGGATTTAGTCTAGCATTCCATAATATATTTCTCATTGTTTCCATATTAAACCTTGATAAAAATCCCCAATTATACCTAAGAAGTAATACTGACACTATCCTGTGATATTATACTAAATGCTATAGACTGCTTATGTCCTCCCACAAATTTATACATTGAAGTCTTAGTCCCCAATATGGTATTTGGAGGTGGGGCCTTTTGGAGGTAATTAGATCTAGATGAGGTCATGAGGCCCCTATGAGGAAATAAGTGTTCTTTTCAGAGGAGGAAGAGATCAGAGATCTTTTTCTTTCTACCATGAGAAGACACACTAAGAAAACACCACCTATAAACCAGGAAGAGGGTTCTCCTTGGCTTCCATAATTGTGAGAAATGTTTGTTGCTTAAGCCGTCCAGTTTATGATATTTTATTATAGCAGCCCAAGCTGACTAAGGCATCATTTTTAAAAAGAAAAATCTGTTTTAAAAAACATGGACTTACATCCAGTCTCTCTAAATCATAAATGCCTAACCTTGATCCATTCTCAAGAGGTATTTAAGATTATGTTAAGGTGAAGAGAGACAGAGAGATAAGTGTGTGCTACAATCTAGTATCTTATTTATCAGTTATGGGACTGTGAATAAATTGTTATGCTTCTTTGAGCCTTAGTTAATGTATCTCTAAAACATGTTTATAATATACACAAAATTGAGGGGAACTTGTATGTGCTGTCCCCCTGTATTCTGGGATTGCTTCTATTGAAGCAAATCTCTTAAAAGCTCCTTTCTCCTTTATAGCTAAGGTAAGTACCCATTCAAGTCCAAGTTCCCCATCAAAAGCAACATATTTAGCACATGATGAACTATTTTTAATTTAAGTGTTCCTTAAAATACTGATTGAGTCCTTATATGTGACCAGAACTCTTCTAGATCTTTGGGATTCATCAATAAATAGGAAAAAAAAAAACAACAAAACAAAACAAAAATATTGCCATCATCATATTTCAATTACATTGAAATCATTACTTCCTCTTCCAGCCGCTCCCAACTACAATATTATATGGTTGTTTTGAGGATTAAATTAGATCATCTTTGCAATATGGTACCTATGAACCATCAATGTTGATTCACTCTCACTATGTAAAAACCACAGGTTTTATTTTATTTCAACCAAATACAAATATATACTATATATATACTATATATATATATATATATAGTATATATATAGCATAAGTAGGTCAGATCTTGTTTCAATTTGCTAGGACTGCCACAACAAAATACTAATGACTAGTGGGTTAAATGATACAAACTTATTTTCTAACATTTCTGGAGGCCAGAAGTCTAAGATCAAGGTTGGGTGGTTTCACCTGTGCCCTCTCTCCTGGGCTTGCAGATGGCCACCTCCCTGCTGTGCCCTCACATAACCTTTCCTCTATTCATATTCATCCCTGGTGTTTCTACCCCTTCTTATGACAATAGTCACATTAAATTAGAGCCTACCCTCATTTTAAGTGAGTTGCTTAACTTTAATTACCTCTTTAAAGGCCCAGCCTCCAAATAGGATCATGTTTAAAAAAATTTTTTTATAAATGTCTTTTATTTATTTTTGAGAGACACAGAGAGACAGTAGAAGCAGGGGAGGGTCAGAGAGAGAGGGAGATACAGAATCCAAAGCAGGTTCCAGGCTCTGAGCTAGCTGTCAACACAGAGTCTGACATGGGGCTCAAACCCACAAACCGTGAGATCATGACCTGAGCTGAAGTTGGACGCTGAACCAACTGAGTTACCCAGGCGCCCCTAGGATCATGTTTTAAAGTATGGGAGTTACGGGGCACCTGGGTGGCTCAGTCATTAATTGAATGACTTCAGCTCAGGTCATGATCTCATGGTTCATGAGTTCAAACCACACATCAGGTTCTGTGCTGACAGCTCAGAGCCTAGAGTCTGCTTCATATTCTGTGTTTCCCTCTCTCTCTCTGCCCCTCCTCTACTCACACTCTGTCTGTCTCTCTCTCTCTCTCAAAAATTAACATTTAAAAAAAAGTAACAGGGGTTAGGATTCCAACATATGAATAAAGAGGCACAATTCAATCCATAACAGATACAAAAAATATTATATCCATGTCTATATCTACCTATCATCTATATATCAGTTTACCTAATCCATAGACTAAAAATTCTGGGTTTAAGGAAACTTAGTTTCAATGTTCTATTTGATCACATCCCCAGAGATTCAAGATTCTATTCAACAGATCTTTAGGTCAACTTCATTTTATAATTTTAAGGTCAATGTTAGTTTCTACAAATGCCTTCAAACAGACCAATTTATGGAAATATATTGATAAAAGCTTTTCATAAAAACTATAATTATTATAAAAACACGTACTTTAAATGAAAAATCTGAACAATTAGCAATACATTAAAATCTAATATGATTTATCATTTTATTAAAAAAGTACTCAGATTTACAAAATGATTTTTCTTCTTCTAAAATACAGTAATATATAATTACCTAAATTCATGTTATAATTTGTTCCTTTCATGCTACTCTGGTTGTATTATCATTAATGCTAATAAACTGCCTTCAGTGACTAGTGAAATTTTTCATTATCCAAAAGTGAATAAATGAATTTTAAAATAGCCTATATTAAAAACATGCACATGATAGCTAGCGTGAATAAGGGAAAACAATCCTTTTATGCCTGAAATAGTAGGTAGAAATTGACAGGTAAGACCCCAAGATATCTTGCCTTTTGCCACTACTCAATATTTTGTCATCTGTAATGTATATTACTATACATTGCTTGGTTGAACGTTACATATTTCAAATGCTTAATACAAAATCCCACATTTATCCCAGATGTAATATGATTATACTTAGTTAAAAGTATTAGCTACATTGCCACTAAGGTACATACTGCAAAGCTAGTTTAAGGGCATATAAATATTCACAATTTGATCTCCTTTATTTTACTGTCAAATTAAATTTAGATTAAATATTTAAATATTAAGGCAATGCAGTCAAAATAATACTCTCTCATTGCTTTATTTAAATATCACATTAAATGCAGAAGTAATATTAAGTTGTTATTCATGGTTTTGCCTATGAATTGGTAAAAACTTTTTTCAGCTTTGTAACAAGGAGAAATCAACAATTTTGCCATCTCCTATGTCTCATATTCACTTAATCTCACTTTTTAAAGTCTTTTATCATGGGAAAATATTTGTTTTACATTGGCATCTTGAATAAGAGGTGGAGGGAATGTAAATGGTGCAGAACATTCAGTGATTTAGAAAGACTCGGAGCTATTCCTGGCCCCACTACTTACTGGCTATGTCACCATGCACACATACTACTGAACCACTCTAAATTCCGGCTTTTCTCAAATGGGGACAAAGCCTTCCTGCTAGGAATGTGAGACGTGAATGAGAATGTGCATTAGCACAGAAAAAGTACTCAGTGAGCACGGACTTCAATGACGCTTGTTTTCCTAAAATGAGATTAGATTATCTAATCATCATGGTTACGGAATATTTTCTGATCTTATTTAATTTTCCTGTTAGTGCCATCAGGTAAATGGAGAAAAAATATCAAATCAAATCTCTGGACTTGTCTGGTTTCAATTCAGACAAATAAACTATTTAAGATAAACTTTTTAATTTTTTTAAACCTTTATTTATTTTTGAGAGACAAAGATAGACAGAGTACAAGTTGAGAAGAAGCAGAGAGACAAGGAGACACAGAATCCAAGGCAAGCCCCAGCCTCTGAGCTGTGACACAGAGCCCAATGTGGGCTCAAACCGCAAACCATGACATCATGACTGAGCCGAAGTCTGACACTTAGCCAACTGAGCCACCTAGGTGCCCTACTATTTAAGATAATTCTAGGAGGGGTCAAAATGACCGAACAGGATGGAAATTTTTATTTTGCCTCTCTCCTTCCTGAAATGCAGCTAATTCTGTATTATACTGATTCTAAAGCTTATTATATATATTCTGATATTTCTCTATTATGTTGAGCAATAATTCAGTGATCCACATGTTTAATTTTTATATTTTTGAATTTAAATATTTTAACATACAATTTAAATGAATAAATTAATAAATGCTATTTTGAAGTCAAATTTGTATCATATGTCAATGACCTCTAATCTATTCTTAAGTTATCAATATTTAAGGTATAAAGGCCTTTTATTACTATTAAAGTATTCAGCTGAAACAGATATTTTTGCTTTGTATACACTGTGTCCCATTTTCTGTAGTTTCATATATACTTATTAACACGTTTAATATAAGTATACACATATACCTATATCCTTCACATGTAAGAGAAAAACCTGAATGATAAATCCGATGTCATAATGGTTGATCTTTCTTGGGCACTGACTTGAGCCACAGTTGTTTATCTCATAGTACACATGTTCAAGGATGTATATATAAGTAGGAGAAAGTGGCCAGCTAGAAGGTGCATACTGGAAATAGGCAGAGTCATGTGATTGGAATTGGATAGGGAAAGGAAAATCAGAATGTAGCTACTGAGAAAGTGAACTACAAACAGGGAGAGAATGATGTTAGGTAATCAGTATGTACCTGGGAGGTCCAAGAATATAGTAACAGAAATGAGATAAAATAGACTTAGAGGAAAGTACTGTTGAGCAATCTCAGAGTTTCTCATTATGCAAACAGAGCTGATAGCATGGAGGCCTGAAAGTTAACAATGACTGCATTTCCTATGAGGTCACAGGTACTAATAACAATGTTAGAGATTTAGGGACCAGCAATGAAAGCACAGCTCAATGAAAGCATAGCTGTAAATGGAAGATATATTCAGAAAGCAGGCTGCATGGTGGTTAAGTGCATGGGCTCTGAGCTAGACTGCCTGTTTGGGTTTTTTTGTCTTATTTTTTAACCTCTCCATCTCTTGGTTACCTCACCTGTAAAAGGAGGATAACAATACTATCTGTCTCACTGTATTTTATTTCATTTCATTTATTTTGAGAGAGAGAAAGAATGTGAGCTGAGGAGGAACAGAAAGAAAGAAAACAGAACTCATGAATGACGAGATCATGGACGTTTAACCGACTGAGCCATCCATGTACCCCACCCTCACAGTATTTGTAAATAATTTATAGCAGTGGCTAAATTATGTTAAAGGGCTAAGTAAGTATTTTACAACTTTATGGAAACCTCTAGATCTAGTCTTGCCTAATAGTTAAGAATAGAAATGTAGTTCTGGCTCTTGTAGCAAGAAGTCAAGAGTCAGAATTTTAGGATACTTGGTTGGCTTAATCAGTAGAGCCTGTGACACTTGATGTCAGGGTTATGAATTTGAGCCTCCTGTTGGGCATGCGGCCTACTAAAATGAAGAAGTCAGGATTCTAAGCACAATGACTCCATTACCAAAGGTTAAGTGGAGGTTTGATATTTGAATCAAAATCAAAATGAAAATCTATTGGTTAGAAGGGAGGAATAATTTCACAGAATGATGGAAAACAAGGAAGACCAATTAATTTACCTACACTTGAAGCCTGAGAGGGATTCCGATCATACAAATCTACTTCCTACTTCAGTCCAAAGTTGTTTAGGAGTTAAGATGCAACTGAGGTTTCAGTAGAGGGTATCACTGAGCCTAATGATGGAAATGAGTAGAACATAAATGAAGCAACAAATAATGACTGACAAGGTACGAGAATGTAGATGAAGATCAAATGTCTATCATCTACGGGAAAAGGAGGGATGCAACGTTTAGAAACAAGGTGTTTTATTTTACTATACTTTCGCTGGGAGTATAATTTACTTAATAGATGAATCCATTTCAGAGTAACATTTACTTCTCATCTCTGAATTCTTGAACTGTGCTGCTCTGTGTTCTGCATATAAAAGCAATAAATGAAATCTTTAAAAAAAAAGAATGAATGATTAATGAAACAATGTGAACAGACATGCCCTGTGAAATATAATTTCAGGTATATTTTCATTCTAACTCATAGCATGAAATGTGCAATTACTACAAAGCAAGGCTACTTCCTTATCTTAAAGGAATGACATTTAGGTCATTTTTGCTGAGCTGTCACTCTGAGGCACAATTCAGAGACAAGCATAGACAAATCTCATGCTGAAGTAAAAGGTATGCCCAACAGCCTGAACTACATTATTAAGATGAATCAGACCTAGTACAGGGGAAGTGAGGTCCAGAGTACAAACGTGTGTATCAAATGGCGAAGTTAAGATGAAGGGCTCAAAGGTCACAGGCAAAAAGAGAAGTACTATTATTTAAGATCAAGGTATGGATTGATTAAGGGAGGCAAAAAAAAAAAAAAATGATTGCTATCAGAAATAAAAAGAAAAGTCCCAGAGACACGGAGGTGAGGTCTATCCCTTGATCAAATCAAGGATTATATGTTGAAGTCTTAAGTAATGTTGTCAAATTTATCTTTAGCATGTTCTTTAATCCTATTAAATCCAGTTTTCTCATAATGAGTTGGGTTATTTTTAAAATAATTTATCTTAAATTAAAAATTATCTTTTAAAATAATTAAAAGATGAAAGACCTATAAGTCGTTCAGTACAGTATCTTGTATGAGTTTGTTATAAATAAAAAGAAAAATAAGGTTTGCCACTTACTAATGGTGTGCAGTATGGATGACTTACCCTTCTCAGTCTCAGTTTCTTTATAAGAATTTACTTGGTGGGTTATTTTTAGTGTCAGAGAAAATGGATTCCAACATTTGACCAAGTGCCTGTTATGAAATAAGTGCTAAAGAAATAGAACAATCATTACTGTTAACCTCTGTGTATCCACCTAGAATCTTAAAAGATGTGTGTGTGTGTACAATATTCACCCTAGGGGTAATTTTCTTCACTAAGGCACACTACCTAGAAATTGGTATATTGAGAATATATGTCTTATAAAATAGTTGTAATAGTGTATATTTTTGTTAATCAAATATTAATTTCCCTAGTCTTCCTAATGTGGGCAAAGTATACTTCCTGCTCGATGAGTTTTGGGGCTTGCTCTGCACCTTGTTTTGTTTAAAGGGATGTTATCAAACATGATGTAATGATTATTCAGTTTGACATAGTTATGCTCTTTAATAATCTAGTACAAAAAGACTCTGCCCTGGATGGCTCACAGTTGAAAAAAAAATGAAGACACATGTACAGCCTCAGCCTAGAATAAAATTCAGTAAATCCCTGTAGGACCCAACAGAGCCACAGCCAAACCGCAATCTTATGAACAAAGAAATAAGCACTTTTTGACATTGGGTTTGGGGGAAGTTAATTATGCAGCATTATTATGGCAAGGAGATGAATAAAATGCCTAGCAAATAGACTACTAAAGTGTTCAAATAAGGGCAGATATGATACAGTGTATTTCTCAGAATCTCTCTGAGAACCTACTGTGTATCTGAGGCAATCAGGGTTGGCCATTTGGGTCTGAGATGTGTTTGTCACTGTCAGAATTAGCACCATGGATAGGTAGGAAAAAAGAAAATACATTTGGGTGATGCCTGCGTGGGTCACTTGGTTAAGCATCCACCTTCTACTTAGGTCATGACTTCATGGTTTGTGGGTTTGATCCCCACCCTGGGCTTTGCACTGACAGCATGAAGCTTACCTGGGATTCCTCTCACCCTCTCTCTCAAAAATAAACAAACATTTTTTAAAAAATTTTAAATAAAAAAAGAAAGCAAAAGTGGGGAATATTATCTGAAAATATACAAAATAACAATAATAGACAAAGCAGATTTGAACTGCTAAGTATCAACTCGAAACAAAGGGCGAAAAGCCTAACAGTCCATATTCCTCAAAAACAATTTTAGGGAACTGTCTGAAGACCTGTCTTCAGAAATACAATATAAATATTGGAAACAACAAAGAGATTTCTGGGTATTCTTTCACTGTAGTGCTACGATATAGCATGATCCACTCACTTTGTATCAGTGAGGCTATTTTCTTTTTATTTTTTTAATGGTTTTTATTTATTTTTGAGAGACAGAGACAGTGCGAGCAGGGGAGGGTCAGAGAGAGAGGGAGACACAAAATCTGAAACAGGCTCCAGGCTCTGAGCTGGCTGTCAGCACAGAGCCCGAAGCGGGGCTGGAACCCACGAACCGTGGGATCACGACCTGAGCCGAAGCCAGACGCTTAACCGGCTGAGCCACCCAGGCGCCCCAATGTGAGGGTATTTTATAATTCAGTAAAGACATATGTTACCTTCTAGGCTTTATAGTAGAGATGGAAATTTATGCCTGATGAACAGATAACCCCAGCAATCTTATTCTACCATCTTCATTGCGCATAGATACCTATTCAAATGCAATTTGAAACACTTTTAACATCTCATTTACTACAAAATTAATTACCAAGTTGAATAAAATCTTTGATAGATATTCATCTCATATTTGTGCGGGAGTCATGTTTTTAACATTTTGAAAAGCACACTTTAATAATGTAAACACAAATCGGGACAGAAGGAAGACAGGTCTGCCTCTAAGGTTAGCATGTAGGCCAGAGTCACCGGGATGAACAGCCATGTAGATCCCCTCTCCCACAACACACACCTTTCCCACAGATCCAGTGTGGATAAAACAAACAAAAAAAGAAGAAGAAGAAGAAGAAAATAGAAATTCAACCAGAGACATACCAGCTACTGAGACAGCACATCCTTCCCGAGTGGTAAGAAGGGGGACGACATGAGATACAGCTAACAGCCACAGCATTTTGAGGGGTGAAGACCTGTTACTCTGCTGGGTTTTTATATTTTGTGTGTCTTTTTTTTTTTTTTTGTCTCCTTGCAGAATTTAGAAGGAGATAGGAAAACCAGCAGAGAGTTGGTTACGTATAAATCTCACAGCAAGTTGGTATGGCAAAGACTTGATACTTTAATGAGCATTTACTTTGCACTTTGCCCAAGACCGTTTGGATTTTAAGTGATAAAAGCTCTTCAGTGGGGGCGGAAGAGGGCTGCTTCTAATTCAGAAAAAAACTCAGAGGTCTTCAACATTAAATAAAACTTAATGCAAACCATAAACACATGTTCAAAATATCTCCAAAAGAATTCCACAAAATGTTCAATAGGTGCTCTTAATTAGGTACTGGAATTTATAGGTCCCTGAGCTAATTTAGAAACTCTCCCAAGTAACTGAATGTACCTCTTCAAACTGTAATACGTTATTCTCTATTTTTCCCAACTGAGTCAATATGAGTCAATTTCAAGCTCCCTGCAGATGCAAGTTTAAATTAATTTTTTATTTTCAGGAGCCAAGGCAGAGGTTCTAGTCCTTGATCATTTTCCCTGTCAATATGTAACAATCTGTTTGCCTGGGTGTTACCTAATATTTGAAGGGAAACAAATCTCTTCAACCAGGGGTATTTTCAGTCTAAAGATATAAAATTTAACTTTTTGATCATATACACCAGTTATTCATCAAGTCTTTCTAAAAATTTTTCTCATTCCTCATGTTCTTGCCTCATTCTGTGCCTTTGCTATTTCATGTGCCTGCAATTACTTTCTCTCTTTTGTTCACCAGGCAAACTGATATTCTTTTTTTTAGATTTGCCCTCAATTAGAACTTCATCAGATGGAATTCTAAATCCACCCTTCCCAGGAAATGCATGCATAGACCAACAGCGTAGCACATCTTATAATGTATGTTACTCCCTTATTTACATTTACACTCTCTCCATAAGAAACATAATGAAGATTGCTACAAATTAGTTTCTCTATGGCCTCTCAGCCAGCTGTGCTGGGAGCTAACCCCACCCACTCCTGCAGCAGTTATAGCTAGACCTCTTAACCAGCATTGCAGAGTGCCAGCCCCGCCTGCCAGTGTGCCTATAGGACTCTGAGCCAGTCACTCTAGACAGCCAGGTGGAGGGTCAGTGTCTCCCCAAAATGCACCAACAACAGTCACAGTACTGTCACAACAGA
Source organism: Helogale parvula (assembly GCA_004023845.1). NCBI lineage: Eukaryota > Metazoa > Chordata > Mammalia > Carnivora > Herpestidae > Helogale > Helogale parvula. Next base: position 586,973 of record PJEM01000030.1, on the reverse strand, counting down.
AGGAAGCATGTAGCCCACAGAGAGGACACCCCTGGAGTACCTGATTAGAATGACCAGAAGTGATTATGCTACTGGAACTCACAGGACACCTCCTACATAAGCCACTACTTTCAAGATCAGGAAACATAGCTAACCTACCTAATAATAAAACCAAACACAAGTCAGACAAAAGGAGAAGGCAGAATCACATTCCAAAGGAAAAAAATTAAAAACCTCATAAAAATAACTAAATATAACAAAGATAAGCAATCTACCTGATAAAGAGTTCAAAGAAATGGTCATCAAGATGCTTCCCAGACTTTAGAGAAGATGAACTCAGTGAAAACTTCAACAAAAAGAAAGAAAAAACTAATCAGAGCTGAAGAATATAGTCACTGAAATGAAAAATATACCAGAGGGAATCAGCAGCAGATTAGAGAATGCAAAAGAGTAGGTAAGTGATCTGGAAGCCATTGTAGTGGAAATCACTCAAGCTGAACAATAAAAGAATTAAAAAAAAAAGGTAGGTTAAGGGATCTTGAGGACCAAATCAAGCATGCACATTATAGTGGTCCCAGAAGGAAAAGAGAGAGATAAAGGGGCAGAAAACTTATTTGAGGAAATAAGCTGAAAATTTCCCTAACCTTGGGAAAGAAACAGACATACAGGTCTAGGAGTCACAAAGAACCACACAAAGACACATAATAGTAAAAATATGAAAAGTGAAAGATAAAGAGAATCTTATAAAACAGCAAGAGAAAAACAAAGAGTTACATATAAGGGGAATCCCATAAGGTTATATCAGCTGATTTCTCACCAGAATCTTTAAAAGTCAGAAGAGAGTGGCATGTTATACTCAAACTGCTGAAAGGAAAATACCCTACCTGAAAAGGTTATTCTTAGAGTTGAAGGGGAAATAAAAATCTTCCCAAACAAAAGTTGAACTCATCACTCAAAACCAGCCTTAAAAGAAATGTTAAAGGAACTTCTTTAAGCAGAAAATGAAAGGTCATATCTAGAAGAAAATTATTTAAAAAATCATTAGTAGGGGCGCCTGGGTGGCTTAGTCGGTTGAACATCCGACTTAGGCTCAGATCATGATCTCACAGTTTGCGTCAGGCTCTGTGCTGACTGCTAGCTCAGAGCCTGGAGCCTGCTTAGGATTCTGTGTATCTTTCTCTTTCTGACCCTCCCCTGTTATACTCTGTCTATCTCTGTCTTTCAAAAATAAACGAAATGTAAAAAAAAATAAATCATTGGTAAAGCAAATAAATAGTAAAGATAGATCAATCACTTATATTGCTGGTATGAATGTTAAAAGACAAAAACTATAAAGTCAATTAAATCTGCAAAAAGTAAGGAATACATAAAATGAAAAGATATTATATGCATAAAGTATGGAGTGAAAGAGTAAATGATGTAGTGCTTTTAAGAATGTATTTGAACTTAAGCAACCATCGACTTGATAGAGACTGCTCTATATATAGGATGTTATATATGAACCTCATAGTAACCACACCAAAAACTTAAAACAGATACACAAAATATAGAGAAAAAGGAATCCAAACATAACACTAAAGAAAATCATCAAATCACAAGAGAAGAGAACATAGAAGAATATAACAGCAAGAACTACAAAAACAAGCAGACAACAATTAATTAAATGACAGTAAGTATGAGTTGACCATTGAATGACACAAATTTGAATTGCATGAATACACTTATATGCAGATTTTTTCCAGTAAATACAGTGCAGTGCTGTAAATATATTTCTCTTCCTTATGATTTTCCTAATAACATTTTATTTTCTGAAGCATACTTTATTGTAAGAATTCAGTGTATAATACATATAACATACAGAATTAATCAACTATTGATGTTATAAATGAGACTTCCAGTCAATAGCACATTGTTAGTAAAGTTTTGGGGAGTCCAAAGTTATATGTAGATTTTCTACTGCACAGGGCTTTGGTGCCCCTAACCTCAGTGTTGTTCAAGGGTCAACTGTACATACCTATCAATAATTAAGTGTAAAGAGACTAAATGCTCCAATCAAAAGACAAAGTAAATTAATGGATTAAAAAATAAGACACATTATATGCTGTCTAGAAGAGATTCATTTCTAAATTAAAGACACATATAGACATAAACACATACAGTAAGGGGATGGAAAACATATTTCACAGAAATAGAAAAGGAGAAAATGTTGTAAGTAATGCAATACTTACACAAACAAAGACTATAAAAAGAGACAAGGAAAGACATTATGTAATGATAAAGTGTTTGATCCAGTAAAAGTATGTAACAATTTTAAATATCCATTTATTCAACATACAAGCTCCTAAATATACAAAGCAAATATTAACAGATATAGAATAATTGACAATAATAATAAATAATAGAGGACTTTAATACCCCACTTACATCAATGGATAGATTATCCAGACCAAAAACAAATAAAGAAATAGTGGCTTTGAATGACACATTCGACTACATGGGCTTCACAGATATATACAGAATATTCCATCCCCAAACAGAGGAATACACATTGTTTTCAAGTACACATGAAACATTCTGCAGGATACATCTCATGTTAGCCCACGAAACAAGTCTCAGTAAACTTAAAAAGATTTGAAATCATATCAAGCATCTTTTCCAATCACAATATGAAAATAAAAATTACAATTACAAAAAAATAGAGAAACAATATGGAGGCTAATAAACACGTTAGTAAATAGTCAAAGCAGTGGTGAAGACAAATGGAGACAAATGAAAATGGAAAAAGTGGTTCGAAATCTTTGAAACACAGCAAAAGTCGTTCTAATAAAGAATTTTATAGCAATACAGGCTTACCTCAAGAAACAAGAAAAATCTCAAAAAATAGGACCCTACAGCTAAGGAAACTACAAAAAGAAGAACTAACAAAGCTCAAGGTCAGTGAAAGGAAAAAAGAAATCTGAGCAAAACTAAATAAAATATAGACTAAAGAAATAATAGAAAAGATTGAGAAACTAAAAGTTGATCCTCTGAAAATATTAGCCAGATTCATCAAGAACAAAAGAGAAAGGACAAAAATAAATAAACTCAAATGAAAAAGAAGTTACAACTGATGCTCCAGGAATACACAGGATCATAAGACGCTACTACTAAAAATTATATGCAGACAAAATGGGCAAACTATTAGAACTGGATACATTTTAGAAATATAAAATTTTCCAAACAGGAATTAGGAAGAAATAAGACATCTGAATAGTCTCATTACTAGTAACAAAGCTGAATTGGTAATTAGGAAAAACTTCCAACAAACAAAAATCCAGGACCAGATGGCTTCAAAGGTGAATTCTACCAAATAGTTAAATGAGAGTTAATATTAATATTTATTTTCAAGCTATTAATAAAAATGCAAGAGGAAAAAAATGTTGACAAATTCATTTTACTAGGCCAGAATCCTAATACCAAAGGCAACGACTCACACACACACACACACACACACACACACACACACACGCACAAATGCAGGCCATTATTCCTGATAAACACAGATAAAATAAGCCTCAACAAAATAACTGAATCCAATAATACATTAAAAGGATCATTTACCATAACCAAGTGAGATTTATTCCATTATGCAAGTATAGTTCAATATCCACACATCAAATGATGTGATACACTGTATTAACAAAATGAAGGCTAAAAAATCATATGTTCAACTAAAGAGATGCAGATAAAGCACTTGACAAAATTCAACATCCATTCATAATAGAAACACTCAACAAAGTAAGAAGGAACATGCCTCAACATAATAAAGGCCATATGTGACGAATCCACAGCTAACATCATAATCAATGGTGAGGAGTTGAAAATGTTTTCTCTAAGGTCAAGAACAGGGCAAGGATACCCAATCTTGCCACTTTCATTCAATACAGTACTGGAAGTTCTACACACAGCAATCATACAGGAAACAAATGAATAAAAGGCATCCGAACTGGTAAAGTATTTAAAATGTCATTATTTGCAGATGACAATATAGTATATAGCCTTAAAAACTCCACTCTCCCAAAAAAAGTATTAGAATAAATAAATTCACTAAAATCTCAGTTTACAAAATTAATACACATAAATTTGTTCAATTTTTATACAATAATAAAGAACCAGCAGAATGAGAAGTTAGAACAATTCCACCTTCAGGGTGCCTGGATGACTCAGTTGGTTAAGCGTCTGACTTCAGCTCAAGTCATGACTCATGGTTTGTGAGTTTGAGCCCCACATCGGGCTTTGTGCTGATAGCTAAGATCCTGTAGCCTGCTTTAGATCCTGTGTCTCTTTCTCTCTCTCTCTCTGCCACTCCTCTGCTCATGCTCTGACTCTCTCTCCCTCTCGCTAAAAAATAAATAAGAATTTAAAAAATAATTTAAAAAAAACCCAGCAATCCCTATCAAAATAACACCAACATTCTTCACAGGGCTAGAACAAACAATCCTAAAATTTGTATGGAAACAGAAAAGACCCCAAGAAGCCAAAGCAATCTTGAAAAAGAAAGCCAAAGCTGGAGGCCTCAAAACCCCAGACTTCAAGATGTATTAACACAGCTGTAATCATCAAGACAGTATGGTGCTGGCACAAAAGCAGAATAGAGAACCCAGAAATGGAGCTACAATCTTTGGCCAACTAATCTTTGACAAAGCAGGAAAGGATATCCAACGGAATAAAGACAGTCTCTTCAGCAAATGATACTGGGAAAACTGGACAGTGACATGCAAAAAAATGAACCTGGACCACTTTCTTACACCATACACAAAAGTAAACTCAAAATGGATGAACGACCTAAATGTAAGACAGGAAGCCATCAAAATCCTCGTGGAGGAAACAGGCAAAAACCTCTTTACCTCAACTGCAGCAACTTCTTACTCAGCATGTCTCCAGAGGCAAGGGAAACAAAAGAAAAGATGAACTATTGGGACCTCATCAAAATAAAAAGTTCCTGCACAGCAAAGGAATCAATCAGCAAAACTAAAAGGCAACCAATGGAATGGGAGAAGATATTTGCAAACGACATATCAGATAAAGGGTCAGTATCCAAAATCTATAAAGAACTTATCACTCTCAACATCCAAAAAACAAATAACCCAGTGAAGAAATGGGCAGAAGACATGAATAGACACTTCACCAAACAAGACATCCAGATGGCCAACTGACATATGAAATGGTGCTCAACATCACTCATCATCAGGAAAATACAAATTGAAGCCACAATTAGATACCACCTCGCACCTATCAGAATGGCTAACATTAACAACTCAGGGAACCACAGGTGTTGGCGAGGATGCAGAGAAAGAGATTGCTTTTGCACTGCTAGTAGGAATGCCAACTTGTGCAGCCACTCTGGAAAACAGTATGGAGATTCCTCAAAAAATTAAAAATAGAACTACCCTATGATCCAGCAATTATAATACTAGAAATTTATTCAAGGGATACAGGTGTGCTGTTTCAAAGGGACACATGCACCCCACTGATTATAGCAGCGCTAACAACAATAGCCAAAGTATGGAAAGAGCCCAAACGTCCACTGATAAATGAAGGGATAAAGAAGATGTATATATATATACATACACACAATGAAGTATTGCTTGGCCATCAGAAAGAATGAAATCTTGCCATTTGCAACTACATGGATGGAATTAGAGGGTATTATGCTAAGTGAAATTAGTCAGAGAAAAACAACCACCACATGGCTTCACTCATATGAGGACTTTAAGATACAAAACAGATGAACATAAGGGAAGGGAAGCAAAAATAATATAAAAAATGGAGGGGGGACAAAACATAGAGATTCTTAAATATAGAGAACAAACAGGGTTGCTTGGAGGGGTTGTGGAAGGGGGGATGGGCTAAATGGGTAAGAGGAATTAAGAAATCTACACCTAAAATCACTGTTGCACTCTATGCTAACTTGGATGTAAATTAAAAAATAAATACATAAATTAAAAAAAAAGAAAATAATTCCCTTTACAATGACATTAAAAAGAATGAAATACCTAGGAATAAAATTAACCATAGAGGAGATATAAGACAACTATAAGACCTTGATGAAATAAATTGAAGGTATCATAAATAAATGCAAAGTTATACCATCCTCATGAACTGCAAAAGTACAGTTAAAATGTCCATACTGCCCAAAGCAATCTAGAGATTCAATGCACTTTCTATCAAAATACCAATGGCAGTTTTTATAGAACTAGAAGACAGAATCTTAAAATTTGTATGAACCACAAAAAAACCCCAAATAACCAAAGTCATCTTGAGAAAAAAGAACAAAGCTGGAGGTATTATGATTTCAAACTTCAATGTTATAATAAGCAAAATAATATGGTATTGGCACAAAAACAGACCGATCAATAAAACAGGATAGAAAGTCCAGAAATAAACCCATGCTTATATAGCCAGTTAATCTATGACAAAGAAAGCAAACGATATCTGCACTAAATGGTGTCGGAAAAACCGGACTACCAATATACATGAGAATGAAACTGTAACATTTTCTTACACTACACACAAAAAATAAACTCAAAATGGATTAAAGACTTAAATGTGAGACTTGAGACAATAAAACTCCTGAAAATATATAGGCAGTAAACTCTTGGACATCAGTCTTACCAACATTTTTCTGGATCTGTTTCTTTTTTTAAGCAAAGGAAAACAATAGTGAAAATAAACAATATGACCACATCAAAATAAAAAGCTTCTACACAGTGTAGGAAACCATCGACAAAATAAAGGAGAACCTTCTGAATGTTAAATATATTGCAAATGATAAATCTGATAAGGGGTTAATATCCAAAATATATAAAAATCTACAACTTGACCACAAAAATTTTTTTAAATAAAAAAAGAAATCTTATTTTAAAATAGGCAGAGGATTTGAATAGACACTTTTCCAAAGAAAATATTCAATAGATACATGAAATAATGCTCAACAGTATTAATCATCAGGGAAGTGCAAATCATAACTACAATGAGATATCACCTCACCCCAGAATAGCTAGAATCAAAAAGACTCAAAATAACAAGCGTTAGTGAGGATGTGAGGATATGGAGAAAAAGGCACTCTTGTGCACTGTTTTAAGAATGTAAACTGGTACAGTCAGTATGGGAAACAGTGTGGATGTTCTTCAAAAAATTAAAAATAGAATTACCATATGATCCATTAATTCCACTTCTGGGTAGGTATTTATCCAAATAAAGTAAAAACATTAGTTTAAAAAGAAAATGTACCCCGTGTTTACTGCAGCATTACTTATAATAGCCAAGATATGGAAGTAACCTAAGTATTCCCCTAATAGACGGATAAAGATTCACATATATACACACATACATACAATGGAACATTATTAAAATATAAAAAGGAATACAGTCCTGCCATCCATGACAACATGGATGGATCTAATGTGTATTATTAGCAGTGAACTAAATCAGAGATATACAAATACCATATGATTTCACTTATATATGGAATCTAAAAAACAACAATCAGAACAGAACAAAAAGAAACAGACTGAGAGAACAAACTGGTGGTTGCCAGAGGAATGAGGATTGAGGGATGGGCATAAGTGAAGGGGGATTAAGATGTATCACCATTCAGTTATAAAATAAATAATTCACAGGGATGAAAAGCACAGCATAAAGAATATAGTCAATAATATTGTAATAACTTTGTAAGGTGATGGATGGTAACTAATGACTGCGGTGAGCATTCTATAATGCAAATAACTGTTAAATCACTATGCTGTGCATCTGAAACCAATATAATATTGTATGTCAGCTATATATTAATTTAAAAAAAAAGGAATGAGGCCATCATGAGGGCAAGAAGAACAAGATCTGCTTTTGAAGTTGGAAGGGCAATCAGGAGTCATAAGTTATTTAACAGAGTAAGGATTTTGGATTTTATACAGTGTACTGAAAAACTTGATAGAGTGTTATATCTTGGAGCAGTATCTTCTATAGCTTTGTGAAGTAATCTCAATATGATATACTATTTGATATCCTATATTTGACATACTATTCAAATATCGTTTTCCTTGGGTAGCACAATATGAAAAGATTGAAAAGCACTGCAAGAGTGTTTACTGTTGAGACTTTGATTTAATGTCACTTGGAGTTGCAAAACGTCTACCTTTGTTGGTTTAATTTCCTTCTTTCAATATTGTATAAGCTAATGCTTGCCTACTACAGCCTCTCAGTAGTGATTTTTCAGATCTTGTACCATGGATTAAAACCAATACAAGTGTGGGGCACCTGAGTTGCTCAGTCAGTTGAGCATCTGACTTCAGCTCAGGTCATGATCTCACAGTTTGTGCATTTGAATCCCGTGTGGGCTATCAGCTGTGCTGACAGTTCAGAGATGGGAACCTGCTTCGATTCTGTTTTCCTCTCTCTCTGCCCCTCCCCTACTTTCACTGTCTCTCTCTCTCTCTCAAAAATAAACATTAAAACAACAAGTGTGACACTCCTGAAAGTGGTATCTGCTTTGTGCTTGCAAGCACTTGGCATCCTTTATACATAGGATATTTATTGAGTGTTAGCTTGTGACCAGTTATTCTTCTAAAAGCAAGGGTACAGCAATGAAAAAAAAAAACATTAAAATTCCTGTCTTCTTTACATTTACATTCAAATGGGGAGACAGGGAATAAATACTTAACATACTAACACGTTAGAAGGTGACAAGTTTTAGCCAAGGAGAAAAATTGAGCAAGAAAGGGAAACAGGGAATGTTAGCTGGATATTTACAGAATTATTTAGGCCGTGAAATCCCTAACAGGTGAGGTACTGAGCAGGAAGGTATTTGGTGAAAGGTAATTCCAGGCAGAAGGATAAGAGGAACAAAATCCTTGGGGCTGGAGACACAAAGCCAGGGTGTGATCATAAAGGGGGGTGCAGAAGGTTAGAGAAGTGAATGGGGTGTGAGTGTGGGTGGGTCAAGCTGTGTTGAGACTTTATATTTCACTTATTGTGAAACTGGAAGTCAATGGAGGGGCCTGAGTAGCAGCTCTCTAACAGACCTCTAAAGAAGAGATAAAGGTGACTTAGACGTTGGAGGGAAGGAGCACCAGTTACAAGATTGTCAAGAACATGACACATTTAGCTCTCATATATTATTTAAAAAGTATTATTCCCTTATCATAAAACATAAAAGGTGTTCATTATGGAAAAAAATTGTAGCCATGAACTGAAAGAGAAATCACGTAGTCCTAATACAAACAGATACACAACAGAAAAATATTGGTGAAGATCTTTCCAGGCCTCTCTCTGTCTCTCACTCTACCCCCCATCTGTGTATGTAGTGTGTGTGTGTGTGTGTGTGTGTGCTTGTGTGTGTGCGTCTTTACTCTTTACTCCATACTAAAGATTTCTTCTCAGAAATGTCTGCTCTGAATGATATTGCTATTTCAGTCATTGGTTAGCTCTACAATAGTAGTTTCAACATGAGTTAGTAATCACTGTTCATTTTTAAACAAATGGACAGTTGCCATTTATCTGCAATAACTAATCATCATATATTACAAATGTTTTCACATTTTGTTAGATGGAACTCTCTTTGCTAGGATTTACAAATATTCACACAGAGCTAGAGACTACCTGTGCATTTTTTGTTTTTTATTCAGTATGTATTTTTCATTCAGTCCCACACTGAGAAGAAGCTGGAAGCACTAGCTGTGTGAACTAGCATGGAATAATGTTAAACTAACATTAGAAATTTAATGAGATACTTGGAATGAGGACTATGTTAAGAACTCTTTCAACTTGTGCTATACTAATATAATCATTCTTCATAAGGTAAATTTCCAGGGAAATATTAAGTAAACTGTAAGTGTAAATTTACAATTGAGCAAACTATAAAACTGGCCAACTTATCATTGATATTCAAAAATTAAAATGTTTACTAAAACGTCCTAATTATGATAAAATGTGGTTTTGAGAGAAAGAATAAATAAAGGAGAGTTATGATCGAGGTGCCTGGTTGGCCCAGTCAGGTAGGTGCCTAACTTTTCATTTGGGCTTGGGTCATAATCTCAGAGTTTGTTAGTCTGAGCCCCACATCAGGCTCTGTGCTGACAGTGCAGAGCATGCTTGGGATTTTCTCTCTCCCTCTGTCTCTCTGCCCCTCCCCAACTTGTGCTTTCTCTCAAACTAAATAAGTTTTAAAAATACACACATTTTATAAAAAGAAGTGTTATTAACAATTTTTTAGAGTCCTTTCATTTTGCAGCATGCAAAGTACATCTTATGAAACAAATAAAGATAAAACTTTTGTCTCAGATAGTCATACATAAAATAATTAAATGTGTAAAATATTATCGAAAGTATATACTTTGAAATGGGGTCTGTAAAATGCATCACTAAAAGGAAATGTTATAAAATTCATGACTTAGTGGAAATATTCTTCAATAAAAATCAACAAACTTTGAGTAATTGGTTTCTAGGAGGTATACATGACTTCTCTGAGAATCAGTATAAAATACAACTGAAGAAAAATTAAGAACCTCCTCTGTTAGAACAATTTTACAGAACTTTATCATTTTCTTATATCGCTAAGAAGATTACTGGAAAAGTGCTGTGGACTTATAAGATGATAAGAGGAGATTTTTTTTAAGACTGTCGCTTTTTATTTGAAGGTTTGTAGGTCCAAATAATTCACTGAAGGCTGTACTATGGATTCAATTATTCGATGAGTGACCAAAAAGGGAAGTAACTGCAAAATTCTCTCTATACATATAGGAATGTACCTACAAAAATTGGCATACATGAGTGTAAATACAGATACCTACCCACAAGAGAAAAAAGTATGAATTTGTAACAGTGTTAAACATATATATGTATGAACATATGTGTACATATTTGTATGTATGTGTGTGTTTATAATATGTATATCAAAATGGATGCAGGTAAAATACAGTCTATTCCTCTCCTTACCTTCATATTTATTTCACTTCATTTTTTAAATATTAACATATTCTGAATATTTCTAGGGTGAATATGCAATGCCATGTCAAAAATGGTCAATGAATATTTACTGAATAATTATTGATATGCAAAAGTATCACTGAATAGAGTATTTTTATCTCCACAAATCTATTTTTAATTAAAAATAATAGAACACTATATTGAGAATTGCATTCCTAAAATTAAACTGAAAGCAAAATTTTCCTTGATTTATGATTAATGTTATTTCAAGTATTTTGATTTTTGGTTTATATAAAAAGTTTATCACCAATATACTGGAGTCATTTTTTGTAACTATAAATACAAAAATTAACTAGATGATAAAAATAATATATGATTATGACACATGGATGTCAATATGCAATTGCAATTGCAGTGTCAATATGCAATATGCAAAGCATGAAATCCTTTGTATAGAAAAATAAAATATAAAACAATATACTAGGGTATAGATCTAAGAAGGGAAATATTAAAATAACATGATTTAAATAATTTCTCCATATGGTTCCTAAATTTATAGCTTTGAAAAAATACTTAAAACAGGATTCTTATTAGATTTTCTATCTGTGTGGGTCTTAAGGGTGTTTCTAGAATGCATTACGGGGGCGCCTGGGTGGCTCAGTCGGTTAAGCCTCCGACTTCAGCTCAGGTCAGATCTCATGTTCGTGGGTTCGAGCCCCGCGTCAGGCTCTGTGCTGACAGCACAGAGCCTGGAGCCTGCTTCTGGTTCTGTGTCTCCTTCTCTCTCTGCCCCTCCCCCCCTCTCATGCTTTGTCTCTCTCTGTATCAAAAATAAGTAAAACATTAAAATAATTTAGAATGCATTACGTATATGATTCAATTCTGGAGCCTAAAGGGAGCAGGTAGAAGCACATGTAAAAATAGCCTGTAATCAAAATGTATTTCCCTAGATACCTTAACGCAAACATTTCATGAGAAAGAGATGGGCTGAAAACAGAACTGTTCAGAAGTAACCTTGGAGAATGTGATAGGCTATTTGAGCTAAAGGAGACTCAGTTCTAAGTCAGTTTTAAGAAGGGAAACCAGAGAAATAAAGTGTCTAGGTGCTTCCCCAGGCAGAAAGTAACACTAGGAGAAGTAAACAAGTCCCTTTGTTATTTTCCTGAAAAGTGCTATAAAATATCTCAGTTACTAATAGATTTCAGGGTTTTATGGCATTGGCTCTCTTGTCATGCAGGGCTGGAGAATTCTTTGTATGGGGAGCTCTCTCTCGTGCTCTCTGGAATATTAAGCACCATCTCTGGCATCTACCCACTAGATTACAGTGGTATCTTCCAATTTTGGCAATAAAGAAATATCTCCAGACATTGCCCAGTGTCCCTGGGAAGGGTAGAGGACGTGATGAGAGGGGAATTGCTTCTAATTGAGTATCACTGTTCTAAACAGAATAATAAAAAAAGAACATAGGTTACCTAGAAATTCTTTTCTGGCTCTCCTCTCTTAGTGTGATATAATATTTTCCTTTCACACACTTGCTTTGTCACCTTTATAAACACTTAAACACTTTCATACTGAATCAACAAAAATGAAAGTCTTTAATCATCTCTGCTTGGTCTGTTTCCCTGAAAATCTCCTTTACCAGTAAATTTTTTTTCTGAAATGTGACTTAAGTTGTAGTTTTTCTTGATATTCCAAGAAATCCAAAGGGACAGTTATGTTTTATACCTACTCATGAGAGTAAAGTGAGAAAAGAAGGGTGTGTGTATGTGTGTGTGTGAAATTAACATTTGGAGAATCCCTAGAGAGATATCCTACTATGACTGGAAAAGTTAGCTTAAACATTAGAGTTTGTGTGTAATAAAAACTTCAATATTTCCTTGTTAGAAAATATAACTTCTACCTGCAATAATAAAACCTACAATATTGAATTTAGAAACATTCAGAATAATATCCATAATAATATTGCTAAAAGGTTCCAAATATGTCTATAGGATGCCAGATATCCAATTCTATTTCTCTTTGCAAAATAAGCCAAGAGTTAATAAAGTGTGGCTTTATATAACATCTCTTCATTAATATTTAAAAACTATTTCTTTTTAAAATTGTATTTGATTTCTAACAAATTCAATAGAATATGTTGCCAGTAGAATTTATGAAATATTAGAGAACATTTTACCCCCCACTTACAGTACTCTTCTTTCTTATTTTACAAAAGGAAGAAGAATAACTAAAACATTTCTTTTATTTTATAAAACATTTTCTATTGAAAAAAGGGGTATGCCCTTCATACCACTTTCCCCTCTTTTGGCCCAAAGAACTCTCTTCTCAATGGAATTCCTTGACAAACTTTTTAGTTACTGAGTACTTTTTTAAAAAAGTAAATTTTATTACTTCTCCTTGGACAAGACTGCTAGACGAAAAGCTAAGTGTTAAGGTCACATTGTCATTCCTATTATACTTTAACAAATCCAGCACTATTGAGAGATAAGGCATTGATTCATTAACCCTTTGAAGTGAGGTGGTGAGCCATTAGGATTCATGGTATCAGTTGTCCTGAGAAATCACACTCAGGGACTTACCAGTACGATGAAATTTATAATTTATCTCATTAATCTCTACCAATCCTGAGTGAAAGTTCTGGTTTTGTACTCCCTCTAACTCTGTTATTAAAGTGCCTATCCCAAGTGCATAGGAGAGACCCAGCAAATGATCCCTGAGTGAAAGTCAGAGACACTTGTCTGTGATGAACAACGCTAACCATACTTATGAAAGTTGGAAATGTAACATATGGTTGCCTCAGAGAGTAGGGTAGAAGAGAGCAACATAGTAGCAGGTCAGCTCTGTTTCAATTACATGTAAGATAAACAGAGACTCCACGATGCAATCACATTGCTTTCAAGGGTACCCTGGAGTCAGCTGAAAGTGGTTATCTCCATAGCCAGAATCAGGTTATGCAGGCAGAAACCTTGCTGTTCTTAATTACCATGTATGCTTGTTAAAGGACTATAAATATGCTTCTTGCTCTACAATCTACAAAAGCTTGTACAAAGAACAGAGGTGACTTCCACCATCCCTTTCTGAATCACATGGCTATAGCTGTGCTAATTCAACATGTATTCCTTTTTTAAGTTTCTATATTTGATTACTAGGTTATGATATTAGGATGTGGCAGCATAATTCAGTTTTCTTCATTAGAGTCTTTACCAGCAGATGCAGTTTCTTTTTTTTTTTTTTAATTTATTTTAGAGAGAGAGACAGAATGAGCAGGGGAGGGTCAGAGAGAGAGGCAGACACAGAATCCAAAGACAGGCTCCAGGCTCTGAGCCAGCTGTCAGCACAGAGCCCGATGTGGGGCTCAAACCCACGAACCGTGAGATCATGACCTGAGTCGAAGTCGGACGCTCAACCAACTGAGCCACCCAGGCGCCCCAAGATGCAGTTCCTAATAGTAATACATTTCAGTCTTTATCAAGTTAAGTTAGTATCAGAAAAAAAAATATATATATAAGGCTTCAGATAACTCAGAAATGTAGATGCACTATGATAAAAGGAAATTCAAGCAAATTCAATCTCTGAGGCATTAATCCATACCATAATACAGCAAAATGTTAACAAAAATGTCTATTGTATTTTGTATTTTTTCTCTTGACTTTCTCCTTTTCTTAAAATATAGTGTTAACTGGGATCCTATGGAATAGTCTCTCAATGAAACCAAAGCATCACTGCTGCTTTTTGTACCTTTCCTGTAAGCACTCTTCTAACAGTACCTGGTGGAGAGGTGTGGTGTGATGATAATGGGCTTCGTCTCTGCTGTCAGACTAACATGGGGCACACTTAGTACCTAATGTGAAATCAGGCCAGTTACTCAGCTTCTCTAAACTACCATGTTTTTGTCTATAGAGCAGGAATAATAACAGGGCCTGCTACTTACAGTTGTTAGGTGACTGAATGAGATGAAAACACCATAGAGTGGAAACCACAGTTGTTTTGTTTACTCTGTATGCTGACACCTACATAGGTAACTAGCATATGACATATTCATTACGTATTTTGTCAAATGAATGTATGAAGTGCATGGTATTTAGTTTACGGCATTGTAATGACTTGTTTTCCCAAATCTGTCACATGAGAACTAAACATTTAAGTTCAGAAGACATTGAACTAGTATTTGTGTACTCAGAGTGCCACACTTCACCCCTCATAGTGACAATAATCATGACCACACACTCCCTTATTTACCACAATGTTTTCTGATTTTTTAGTGGTTACTATATTTTTAAGTTAAAATTTTTACTTACTTATGTGCTTTTCATGTTACTCAGTCATATTTAATTACTGCTTTATTCTTATGAAAGCTGAAGGCATTTTTAAATATCTGATGGGACTAAAATGGGTTAAACTGGATTCCTATGCAGTACGGTTGTTCATATAAAGAGACAGAACATGTGTTCTCTGCATACAGAAACAAGAGAACATAGAAAAGTGAACAGAACATACTGAAAAACACTAAGTGTGGCTGTCTGATACTCACAGGTATTTCGTAAGTAAGTATCTCCTCTCCTCCCCTAAAAAAAGTATGTAAAATAATCCTAAAAATCAATAACCTAATAGGAGATCTCAAATTACACTAAAACACATGATGTTTCTGAAATTACCATATCTCACAGTAGACATTTTTGTTATGTTAATTATAACATTAAAAGGCACTGTGGCTGCACCTATGTATTCTGACAATCTCTACTCATTTGTGGTTGGTTGGTATGTCGTCTTATGTGATTTTATGTGCCAGGGCTCAACATACTGTAAGTCAGCAAACATTTCCTAAATCATATTTTAAAAATAATGTCAATTCATACAAATTATAATTTCTTAAAAAAATCTGGTTGACAAATCAAACAACTCAATATTCTATGTATTTCAACTTATTCTATGTTTTTTTTTTTTTAGTTACAATTAAGTAGAATGGAGACTAGAGACTTCTTTGAGCAGACAAAAAGGCCACATAAGTTAGAACTAAATTTATCTTATTTCATAAACATGATTGAAACTTAATCTGGGTTATTTCTTATAAATGTCTCTGACAATAATAAAAGAAACTTAAATCACCTTCCCCAAAATGGTATGAAATAGTCACTTAACCAATCTCCTGCCATCTGGAAACTTCTATTGTAATAACCAATAGTTGTAAGGGCAAACAACTTCGTTCTCACTTTTAAACCATTCTGTAACTTCATGCCACTGTGCTTCAGAGCGGTCTTCAAATTTGAAGGCTCCCAGTTTGCAAACTGTTCTTATGTGCATCATAAACTCTGTTAAATACTGCTTATTGATTCAGTGGTTTTAATTTTTGCTTTTTTTGACATTTCTAATGCATAAAAATTGATTAAGAATGTCATAATCTATATTTTAAAACTTGGGAATTAATTATTAACAGTGGGAATTTGTATCTTTTTAAATTTTTATAGTAAAATCCTATTGATAAGATTTGAAATTGTGACAGTAAAACACAGACTGAAAATACTATTATTTACAAATTTTCTTTTCATCCTGTATAAAGACTTAAAAAGTATAAATGTGAATAAAATGTTTGAGAGCACAAAATGTTTTTCTAATATTTGATTAATGATTTCTCCCAACCTATATAATCATTTTTAATATTCTGATAACAGTTTTTAAAAAGATCAGACTAAAAATATGAGAATCCTAATTTAGTATATACACATATATATATTGTAATTATATTTAGACTAAACTGGAAGTGGGGCACCTGGGGGCCCTGTAAGTTGAGCATTAGACTTTGGCTCAAGTCATTATCTCACGACTTTTGAGTTTGAGCCCTGCATCGGGCTCTGTACTGACCGCTCAGAGCCTTGAGCCTGCTTTGGATCTGTGTCTCCCTCTCTCTCTGCCCCTCTCCTGCTCACACTCTGTCTCTCTCAGTCTCTCTCTGTCTCTGTCTCTCTCAAAATTAAACATTTAAAAAGTGTTTAAAAATAGAATTTAAAAAAACCTGAAAGTGATAGCTAACTACCATACTGACATAATGAATGTTGAGCTATTTGTCTTATGATGAAAATAGTTTTAATTAATTTGCATAGTAGGAATCAGCAGATTAATAACGGGCTGGAAGTAAATAATGCCAAGGATTTCACTTTACACTGAACAGTACAAAAACACATTTAGAAAGATGAAGCCTGATTTGCCTATATACTAAAATTCCAATAGACAGTTTTCTCATTAAGTAAACAATGTGAACTGTGTCTGTGGGAATTGAATAAGACCATGTTTTTTATATCATAAAGGTTTGCAAATATGATACATGATTTAGGATATAATATGGAAAGCCTTTAACATAAGTTAGAGGGGAGAAAAACTTACATGAAATCTATTTGTTTTGGTTGATGCAAATTATCTATTTCTGGATAAAGCATAACATATTGTTTGGGAACAAGAAAGTCATTTTTGTACACACATTTAAAATGTTTTATTTGTCACTTAAAATCTCCAGAGATATTTACAGAAGAAAAATGTGTCTAATGATAAGGTTGTAAGGAAGTAAATGACTAAGAAATGTTGTTAGAATAACATTGTCACCATGAATTATTCTGACAAGTACAATAATAACACTTAGAAATATATTGTGAAGTAGCCTTGAAAAAAACCTCTATTATAGATATGGGTATGATCATTTAGTTTTTTAGAAAAAAAAAGTTAAAATAAGCTGAAATAAGGCTGAGATAATATCAACAAATACTAGACAAATCAGTACACTATTGATTATAAGCAGAAAAACTGGTGGCAAGACTGAAATATACCTGAAGAAAATGGTGTAAGTAATATGTTTACCTCATATGTTAGAAACTGAGATAGCATTATGTACATGTGAAATTTTAAGGAGAAGGTATTCATAGGTTTAGAAATTTTTGAATTTTTTCTCAGAAACTGATGGAATCAAAGGATTTTTATGTCAGCATTTTTACCAAATGACAATTTTCACATTTTAATTAAAAGCAGATTAGTTCAGGGGCAACTGAGTGGCTCAGTAGGTTAAGTGTCTGACTCTTACTTTCAGCTCAGATCATGATCTCACATCGTGAGATCAAACCCCATGCTGGCCTTGCACTGACAACATGGAGCCTGCTTGGAATTATTTCTCTCCCTCTCTCTCTGCCCCTACCCTGCTGGTGTTCTCTCTCTCAAAATAAAAGCAAACATAAAAAAATATATTAGGCCAGAAAAAATACAATAGGCACTCATGCTGTTTGTCAGTGATTCATGGTCTTCCCACTTCTGGGCGTATGGTTGGTGGGTGCTCCTGCCCCCTTACCTATGACCATATGACTCTGTTTTGACCAACAAATTGTGAGAAGTGTTAAAACCACTTCTGAATGGAAATGTAAGATTCAATGTACAATTTGTGACTTTTTTTCCTTCAAAGGCTGCACATAACATAGAAAAATAAAGATTGTTCTACTAACCTGAGTCTTACAATGAGGGCAGACAGGTGCCTACTGGCTACCGAAAGATATATAGCATAAGTGAGCAATCAACGCATCAATATATGATGTTAAAGTCAATAAAACCTGGTAATTATTATTTCTGCAGCCTTACCATGGATTAAGTTTATTTCACTCTATTTGGGGGACTGTGCAGTGTCATGATGAAGGCTCTATACTCTGGAATCAAGATTGCATAGATTCACATCCCAGATTTGTCACCATGTATTTGATATCAACTTGGGAATTTTTTGTCAACTTGTCATGCCTTAATTTCCTCCTGGATGAAAGGCAAATAAAAAAAGAATCTATACTGTTTTTGTTTAAGATGACAGGAGGCAACACACACAAAGCACTTAAAAGTTTACTTGGCATGTGGTAGTACCTAATAAATATAAGACAGAACTCTCCATCTAGAAGAACTACAGTGCCTTGAATTTGCTTATGATTGTAATGCCACTGTGACTATTCATAATTATTATTGCAAATATCAAATATAGCTGCCTTATTAGAATTTTAGCAGTTTTATTGTCTTTTTTAAGAAGAATCATATTCCAGAATGATGCATCTGTGCTATTTTTCTATTAAACAACATATTTGATTTATAATATTATCTTTTCTAATTTTGATAAACAAGAGTAAGTACAATAAGAGGGCAAAGATACCGATATTATTAACCATCATCATTCGGAACGTATTATTTTACTCTGGTATTAGAATACCAGCATATTCCCAGGGACAGCAGCACAAGTAGACGCGGCATGAGAAATAGAAATCATTGTGGACTAATATTCTGAAGACTAACCCTGTGGTTGGGAGGCAGCTTTGCTTCCTTCAGCTTCTAGTCACTGATATGGTTTTCCAACACGTTTGCTACCCTGAAAATCACCGTGCTACTGACATCAGCTCCTGAAAGTCTAGACACTTGTACAACCTTAGAGAACAATGAATATGAACACAACTCTCCTTACTACCCTGTCTTAGGCCCATAAGGATTTACATTTCAGTTCTGAATGTAGTCTAGCCTGTCCTTGCTCTGTAAAACAAAATAAAACGAAAACCAAACAAACCATACAGAACCCGAAAATAATACTCAGATAAATATTCTTTCGTGACTTTGGATAAATAAGTAAAGTTTTACAACCCATTTTCTCTTAAGTTGTGTAGGTAAATCTTGTAAGTAAAGCAAGGAGGATGAATTAAATTACCTCTAACCACCCCCACGCCCCAGCATCTTTAAAGAGATGCTGACACCTCACTTGGGGTGATCAGAGTAGCACACAGGAAAACAACCACAGATAAATTCAAGTATTCCATGATTCCTTCATGAGTGTGTTTTAAGGTGCAGGCTCTGGGTATGAAGAACTTATACTTAAATGTAGCCTAGTAACTTTCTAGTCGTTTGATTTGGGCACTGTACTTAATTTCCCTGTATTTCAGTTTTCTTGCTTGCAAAGGGTATCATATAGGAGTTGCTAGCTCATAGACTTTTATGAGGATTAAAACATTTAAAATATGTAAAGCCTTTAGAACAGCGCTTGACACAGAGAACCAAAAATGTTAGCCATCATTGAACTATACAGGACTTTAAAGAAGACAGAATTCAATTGTGCCTAAGGAAGCCAGGTAATGTGTTGCGATGAAGGAGAAAAATGGAACTTGTTTTCTTCTCCAGATGAAAAATCAAGAAAGAAGACAGAGCTCGGCTGGTTAAGGGAATGATGTTAGTAAAGGTACTGAGACTTGTGAGTAGAAATAACACATTTCTTTCTGAAATAGGAAAATATACAAATCAGGGTGCAAATATTAGATTCAGTTTTTCTTATATGTGTCTTCTCTTACGAGAATTTTTCTACTGAAATTTTGATACATATTAATGGGAGAAAATGAAGTATAAAAAGAATAAACATTTTACAGAAATAAAACTATATCCATAACATTTTGTTTATATTCAGTAAAATACATAATGAGGCATATATATTGTAACTAGAAGAAAACAAAGAAAGCATATACTCTATTCTAATTAACTGAATAGATTATTGCTCCAGTATGAGTAATTTTATATAATTAGCAAATGGAAAAAATAAACCAAGTAAATACAATTTTAAATATGATACATGAAGTTAAAAAAAAAAAAAACAGACTCTTACAGCATACATCCAGGATTTTTAAAGTAACTTTTTTTTCTTTTTTTTTTTTTAATTTTTTTAGTATAGTTGACACGATGTTCTCTTTTAAAGCAATTTTACTTTTTTCCTCCAACTGAATCATGAAATTCTTGACTTTCAAAAATTGCAATTCTTGAAAGTTTGCCTTAAGTGAGAAATAGAAGGAAACAAAAAGGTAATCTCCAAGAAAAGCAATCTTCTATCTCTTGCCTCAAACTGTATTTTGGAACATTCAAAACACAGATGAAAAACCAAAAATAAAACTGCAATCTTGGTCAGATAGACTTTTTCTTGCAAGACATTTTTTTAACAATTAAGAAGAAATGAAAAACTCCAGGATACTGGGTTTACCATTCCATTGCAATAGAGTATCACTCTCAGAGTATACTGGGGAAATGGAACAGGTAAGGAGTGGGAATTAAAGCAACTGGCTTTTCTCCAGGGAAGGAAAAGAAGGGAGGCAACCTTGTCTAATCGTATGGACATAAAACTAGATCTCCAGAAAAGTAAACTAGTAATACTTGCTAGGAGGAGGGTCCTTATATATGGACCTTATATATCATTTAAGTAGTGGTCCCTGATTAAGAATTGATTTGAAAAACAAACTTAGAAATCTATGGATTTATGAACATGGCTCACTTTGAAAAATGTCATTGTTGGAATATAAAATAAAGATATTTCATGGATGAAACATTTTTTTCTGCCCTATGAGGTAACTCCACAAAACCTCAGTTGGATATCTGATCTTTTCTTTCTGGACCACCAAGTGGGTGTTCAATGCGAGATGAAAAAATTTGGAGAGGTACCACTCTTTCATCTGAGCTTGATTGCTAAAAACCTTTCAAATAATTAGTAAAGCTTAATATTGGGTAAGGTCCATGATTTGTGTTGGTCTAATTGGACAGTCTGATCCTCTGTTTAGCTTATCAGACATTGTATATCCTTTTTCATTAAGAATCAACAATAAATTTCTAATGTATAATGTATACGTAAAACTCTACTAAATGCTTTCTACTTTTTATATCAAATTAATTTTAAAAAAAGTTTTTGGGGGTTTCTAAAGCTTACATTATGAGAAGAAAGCATTAGAAAAATATTTAGTATGCATTTAGTATGCATTTATGCATATGTAAATGTTTATTCATGCTGTATTTGCATTACTGGAATGAAGGGTGGCTTTTAAGATATTCGTCATTAATTTTTAGGGTTCCTAGTCTTAAAATTCATGTGCCTACAACCAAATGTCAGTCAGATGATGGAGATATCCAAAAACACAAATCATAAAATTGTACAGAAACTTTACTAAAATATAAATTGAACACTAAATATACAAAGACACAATAACTTCTTAAAACATATACAAACCATGAGGTATAGAAAATTAAAATTAGTGTAGAATATTTATTGCTAAGTAAAGTTACTTGTTCTTTTAAGTTTACTCTGCTATCCTTAGTGGTAAAAGGTACAAATAAATCTCTTTCCAGGTGATAAATCTTGCCAAACCTATGAAGAAAAAACTTCCATGAAGAACCTGAATAGGAGAGCATGACATCTATTCATTCTCCATGATCATTATATTCAAAATTTATTGGTACACAGTCCGTTCAGATTGTTATCAAAGTTCAAGTTAGCGGCTATTTTTCCTTACAGGGGGAGAGAATATTGCATATCATAATGGTAATTACTATTTCAAAAAATAAAGCACCAAGGGGCAGAGATTTGTTTTAGAAATAGTAATCATACATAAGATGATAAGAGGTACAATATGGCAAGATAGAAAGACCCTGAATTTACTTTCTCCACAGACACACCAGATCTCCACCTATTTACAGAGCGATTTCTCCTGAAAAAGAGGGCTGACTGAACAAAAGACAGAACACAGGAGAATGGCAATAGAGATAAAGATGTAAGGAAGGGATTTCCACCTCAACACTCCTTGGAAATGCAGAGGGGGAATATTACTGAGGGTACTGGGAGCTGATCTGTCTGCACCGGGACACAGAAAAAAGCTATAGTGTAAAAGAGCATCTAGTGTATAAAATATACAGCCCTAGACCTCCCACCACCTAGAGAGGGAGCTGCTGGAACACTACAGTTTACACTCCTCCTATACCTTGATGGTGCAGATGGCAGCAGGGTCCAGGCACTATACTCAGCCTGCTACCTCAGCAAGACCCAGGTCTCTAGCCCACACCAGCCTACACACCCTGGGGCACAGAAAAAAAAGCCATAATTAAAACAAACAAACAAACAAAAAACAAACTAGAATATAGAAGAATGGGACCCAGAACCATACCAAATGGAAGGGGATCTATTGGAGCTTTCTCTGGATTTGGAGGGGGGAGGTAAAGAACATTATAGTTTATGTTCCCCTCCACCTTGATAACATGGACAGGAGCATGGTCTAGGCACTCTAACTGACCTACCATCTCAGGGAGCCCAGGGTTCCCTGGACCACACCAGCCGCAGCTGGCCCATCAAGGCAGCCCCAGTGTGGCAGATCAAGAGACACCCCTTTTCAGCACTCACTACAGTTCCGGCTATCACAACAAGGTGACACAAGGTACAAAGCACTATGAACACTCCAGACCTGTACCTCTTTGAATTCAGATGGCTTGCTAGGGTACTTCCAGCACAGAGTGCTCTAAAACCTCCTGATTCACACCTGCTTTTTGGCTCCAGATGTGTCACCAAGGTGTCCTCAGCACTGTGTACCCTAGGCTATCCCAGGTTGCAGCTTCATTTATCCTGCCAGGTCCCACTGCATGGAGAGTCCAGGGAACATCCTGGTCCATGCTCCTTTCAGCTTTGGCTGTCCGGCCAGGGTTTCTCTGCACAGAGAACCCAGAGACTGTCCCTTCTCATGACCACTTCAGCTCCACCCAGTCAGAGCATCCTCAGTGCAGAATGGCCTAGAACACCAGCCCATGACAATAGCAACAGATCATTCCATCCCCAAATAGCAGAATACACATTATTTTCAAGTACACATAGAACATTTTCCAGAAGAGATCACATATTAGGCTACATTAAAAAAAGTTTCAGTTAATTTAAGATTACTATCATAAGCAGCTAGGGGTAAAAGGGCCCTCACATACAAAGGGAAACCTATCAGAGAGGTTACAGCCCTATCTAATGAAACTTGGCAGGCCAGGAAGGAATGGCAGGAAACCTTCAATGTGATAAACAGAAAAAATATGCAGCCAAGAATCATTTATCCAGCAAGCCTGTCCTTCAAATTAGAAGGAGAGATAAAGGTGTTCCCAAATAAACAAAAATTGAGAGAATTCATGACCACCAAACCCAGCCCTACAAGAAACCCTAAGAGGGACTCTATGAGGGAAATGTTGCAAAGAATACAAGGTACCAGAGACACCACTACAAACATGAACTCTACGGAGAACACAATGAATATAAACCCATATTTTTCAATGATAATACTGAATGTACATGGACTGAATGCTCCAACCAAATGACACAGGGTGGCAGAATGGATAAAAAAACAAAATCCATCTATTT